>JAAALK010000283.1:117280615-117300520 GCA_019279435.1 Zizania palustris
AAGGGACGAGACTTCACCGGCCTTTGCTTCATGGCCGACAGCGATCACAGCGGCGATGAGCTTGACTCATCTGAGGTACCACTATCTTCTGACCAGCTTTTGATTAAACTAGATGAACTAAATGAAAGTAGTTCTTGGTCAGGATAGATTACTTGTGCAAGCCGCTAGAGAAAGAAAAGATCTTAGACTTAGGCTAGAATCTGTTTCTACTGAGTATGCCATGCATAAGTCTAAAGTAAATGATGCTGAATGTGAATCTTGTACTGTTGTCATGGGTGAGCTTGCTCAGTTGCGTTCTGTTCATGCTCAAACTCTTTCTGAGCTTAAGACTGCACAGAAGCAGCTTTTGATGGTGGATTCTAGTCTTGATAAAACTAAATGTATGAACTGCCCTTTATTACGTGAGAGCATTGATTTACATGATAAGCATGTTCATGATTTAGAGGCTAGATTGGAGAGGGACGGTAGTTCTAAGAATGCGCAACCTGTGTGTGACACTTGCATTACCCTTAAGGACCAGCTAGGCACTGTTAGAGAGCGAGCTGAGAACCTCATGTCTGAAAATGAATACCTTCTTTCTGTGGTTAATAATGCACTGAGGGTAAGGGTAGGATGGATTTGCTCTTGGCCAAGACCAAGATGTGTGCTGACAGAGCAGGGTTAGCTCTAGGTTTGGGTTTTGAGAGGATACCTTCAGATAGTGAAAACAAAACTGTTTTTACCTCTCCCACTACCCTAGAGAAAGAGAGAGCTCTGTTAGACACTCCATCAGCCAAAAAGTCTACCCGAGCTCAAAACAAAACCACTCCTCCTGCCAAGAAAAACCCTCCCAAGAAAACCACTCAGCAGAAGCCTAAGGAGCCTGTGAGAGTTGCTCCTGTGACCCATGAGAGTGCCCCTAGGAGAATTTTTCATTGTTCCTATTGTCAGCGGGCGGGTCATTTGGTTGGGTTCTATTTTCGTCGCATCAAGGATGAGCGACGCTCTCAGGCGATGAGTTACCAGGACATGCATTACCCATCTTTAGGTATGCATGAATCTGAGTTGTACTATCATCCTGTCTTTGAGGCTCCTCGTGCCTCTCGGAGAGGTTTTGCTCCTCGAGGTGTTCACCATGTTCCATATGGTGGTAGACCCCGGGCGAGTAGCTTTGTACCTCGTCAGAGTAGGAGACCTTGACATGTTGTTAGATCACAGCATGTAGGTAGACCTCGCACTTTGCATCATTCCGATTATCATGTGCGTAGACAGTCTATTTTTTCTGTGCCTACTACTCGTGTCACTCAGTGCTGGATGCCTCGTCATATTTTCACTCACCCCAGCACTGAGCGATCGAGATTCTCTTACCATGTGTAGGCGGCAGATCGAGGCTTGGAGGGCACGTGGATCATGGACTCCGATTGTTCACGCCATATGACCGGAGATACATCATGGTTCTTCAGCCTCACCACAACCAAGCAAAGGGAACATATCACCTTCGGGAACAATCGAAGGAGTAGAGTGAAAGGTAAAGGTGTGGTAAGAATTAACTCGAACTTCACTCTCAAAGATGTTGCTTTAGTTGAGAACCTGGGATACAATTTGCTTTCAGTATCTCAGTTGCTTGATGAGGGCTTCGAAGTGCGATTCCATCGCGATACTTCACAAGTACTCAATTCTGATGGCGTTGTGGTCTGTAAGATCTTTAGAGTTGGGAGAGTTTTTGGAGCTGATTTTTCTGAGTCATCTGGTTCTTCTCATTGTCTTGTTGCACATTCGACTTCTGAGCTTTGGAAGTGGCATAGGAGACTAGGGCATATGAGCTTTGAGTTGCTCGCTCGTCTGAGTGCCCTAGGTCTGATCCGAGGATTGCCCAAGCTCAAGTTTGAGAAGAATTTAGTTTGCGCTCTGTGTCTACATGGAAAAATGATTGCTGCTTCGCATTCGCCAGTCACCACAGTGATGACTGAACAACCCGGAGAACTTCTCCACATGGACACTGTAGGTCCTTCTCGGGTTAGTTCTTTAGGCGGCAAGTGGTATGTATTAGTCATTGTCAACGATTTCTCTCGCTACTCTTGGGTCTTCTTTCTTGCCAGCAAGGATGAAGTGTTCTCACACTTTCGGAGCTTGTCTTTGAGACTTTTCACTGAACTCCCTGGTGCACTAAAATTCATTCAAAGTGATAATGGCACTGAGTTCAAAACAGTCTCTTTGTTGACTTTTGCATGGAGCATGGCATAGAACATCAATTCTCTGCTTCGCGGGTTCCTCAACAGAATGGTGTCGTTGAGAGGAAGAACCGCACTTTGGTTGATATGGCTAGGATGATGCTCGATGAGCATAGGACTCCTAGAAAATTCTGGGCTGAGGCCATGAACACTGCATGTTACATCTCAAACCGAATCTTCTTGCGCTCAATTTTGAATCTGACATCTTATGAGTTACGTTTTGGGAGACAGCCCAAGGTTACTCATCTTCGAGTTTTTGGCTGTCGTTGCTTTATTCTAAAACGTGGTAATTTGGATAAATTTGAGTCGCGATCTTCTGACGGATCTTTTTGGGTTACACTACACATGGTCATTATTATCATGTTTATAATTTGGAGACTAACACTATCATCGAGTCATGTGATGTGACTTTTGATGAATCAACCCCCTCGGTTAGTTCTGCATTTGAACAGGCAAATGAACACGACATGGCACAGACCATCTTCGAAGAAGAAGATCCCAGAGATTTCGAGGATGAACCCCTACTACCCTCGACATCAACCCCCGAAGCCGACCCCCGCTTCGACCACTTCAGCACAAGGTCCCGAAGCAACTACCTCGACATCGGTCATCTTGGACCACTCCAACGCACAAGTTGAGGGGGAGTCTGCATCCCGCCGTGAGGCTCCACATCATGTTCAAAGGATGCACCCTCCCGAGCAGATCATTGGTGAGCTTGATCAAAGGGTAACATGTTCTCATGCTCATTTCATTGATTCCGCTTTTGTTGCTTCTTTTGAGCCCTTAGATGTTAGTCATGCACTTTCTGATTCTAGTTGGATCAATGCCATGCATGAGGAACTTGAAAATTTTGAGAGAAACCAAGTCTAGACTTTAGTTGATCCTCCACCAAATGTTCATTTCATTGGAACAAAATGGATTTTCAAAAACAAACAAGGGGAGGATGGGACTATAATTAGAAACAAGGATAGACTTGTGGCTCAGGGTTATTCTCAATTAGAAGGGATTGATTTTACTGAAACTTTTGCACATGTTGCTCGCCTTGAGGCCATTAGGATTTTGCTTGCCTTTGCGACATCCCGGGGATTCAAACTCTATCAAATGGATGTCAAAAGTGCTTTTCTTAATGGTTTCATAGGCGAAGATGTTTATGTAAAACAACCCCCTAGTTTTGAAAACCCCAAATACCCACATAAAGTACTTAAACTTCATAAGGCTCTTTATGGACTCAAGCAGGCCCCTCGGGCATGGTATGATAGACTTAAGTCTTTTCTGCTTGAGCGGGGGTATTTGATGGGATCTGTTGATAAAACCCTATTCACTCTCAAGCATGGCAAAGATTTCCTCCTAGTTCAGATTTATGTGGATGATATCATCTTTGGTGGCTCTTCTCATGCTTTGGTTGCCGAGTTTGCAGATGCCATGAGCAGGGAATTCGAGATGTCCATGATGGGCGAGCTTACATTTTTCCTTGGTTTGCAAATCAAGCAAAGCAAACAAGGTACTTTTGTCCACCAATGAAGTACACCAAGGACCTGCTCAAGAAATTCGACATGGCTGATGCGAAGCCACTCGCCACTCCAATGGCTACATCTGTAGCATTGGATCCTGACGAAGATGGAGAAGCCGTAGATCAGAAGGAGTTCCGAAGTATGATCGGCTCCCTCCTCTACTTGACTGCTACGAGGCCGAACATACACTTCGCTGTGTGTCTGTGCGCTCGTTTTCAGGCTTCACCACGAGCTTCGCATCGCCAAGCGGTAAAGCGCATTCTAAGGTATCTCAAACATACCCTTGAGTTCGGCATATGGTATTCAGCGTCTTCCTCTTTGTTTCTTCGAGGTTATTCCGATGCGGATTTTGCTGGGTGTAGGATTGATAGGAAAAGTACCTCTGGTACTTGTCATTTTCTGGGTACATCACTGGTTTGCCGGTCTTCCCGCAAACAGTCTAGTGTTGCACAATCGACGGCTGAGGCCGAAT
Source organism: Zizania palustris (assembly GCA_019279435.1). Taxonomy (NCBI): domain Eukaryota; kingdom Viridiplantae; phylum Streptophyta; class Magnoliopsida; order Poales; family Poaceae; genus Zizania; species Zizania palustris. The sequence goes on from JAAALK010000283.1 coordinate 117,284,809, forward strand.
ATATTGCTGCAGCTAGCTGTTGCTCTCAGATTTTGTGGATGGCTTCCACTTTGCGAGATTTCAGGTTAGATTATAAGAGTGTTCCACTTTTCTGTGATAACACTAGTGCTATTTGTATTGCAAACAACCCGGTTCAGCACTCCAGAACCAAACACATTGATGTGCGATATCATTTTCTCAGAGATCACAATGAGAAGGGTGATATTGAACTTCAATATGTTGATACCCAACACCAGCTAGCCGATATTTTCACAAAACCCCTCGATGCTTCTCGTTTAATTGTATTGCATATGCTCATCATGTGTGAAATTGCATTTACATCTGTTGCACTTATATGCCCAATTCTAATTCATGAAATCATGGCAGCCCAGCTCTATTTAATATATCTGAAACATTAATGTGCATGATGTTTTCTTTTCAAACTCAAATCATGCTCACTTCTTAGTCTTGAAACTAGCATGTTTAGGCAGGACTGCTTTAGCTATCTTTTATCTGCTTGATAGCAAGACACCTTTTCTCTGGATGCTAAACAATGCAACTTGAAAAATTGTATTCATGGATATTCATCAAAGTGCTAAACACTTTGTTCACTTAATCAAAATTCCAAAAATCCATGTTTTGCATGCTTCAACGCAAAAAGATCCAGGTGGGTTTGTTTGTCGCACTACCCTATTCTAGACTGCTTACCATTGCACATTGGTTTGAACTGGGATAGTGTAGTGTATGCCAAAATCATTGCTTTAAGCTTCTGATGGCTTTCATGCCTAGGCTTGGCCTGATTGGAAAGCATAAGGTAGACAAACAAATAACCCCTGGCATTAAGAAAAGAACAACAAAATTCATTGATCATCAAGTTTGCTTTCATTGCTCCATTTGAACTGGACTTCTCTGTCTAGAGTAGAAATTGACTAGCTTTGCGCAGTCCCTGCTTTTACTTGTCTAGTTTCCTTGACTAAGTGGTGATGCTTTTATTTCAAATGATAAAATCACATGCTATCATCATGTTTTTAGAAAATGTTAAATTGAGCTGAGCACATGATAATTGGTATTAATATTGGCATATTTTTGCTTTATATGTCGTTGCAATTCTGCTCATTTCCAAGCAATGCATCTTTTACATGCTCCTTGATGCTTGCATTGCCAAAGGGGGAGAAAGTTGAGTTCTCTGTTGCCAAAGGGGGAAACTTAACTCAGGGGAGTTTTTATCTTGCAAAGGGGAGATTTGCCGAAGGGGCTTTTACTCTTCTGAAAAGGGGGGAGGAAAATTCTTTTATCAAGTGACATGATTTGGCTTGTTTCTGAGTTTTTATGGTCACTTGTGTGCTGAAATTTTACAAATTTTCTTGAACTTGAATTTGGTTGTCAATGCACTCATCAAGGGGGAGATTGAGAAACCAAGGGTTGGTTTCGGAGTCTGTGATGAGTGATTGACTGTGTTTAACCTCTAGTTCGAAGGGGTACCTCCGAAGGGGTTCGAAGGTTGGATCTCCGAAGGTGTTCGGAGGTTGCTTTGGTTGCTGCAGCTGTTGCAGCGGAGTGTGCCTGTCGGAGGGGTCCGACAGTACACGATGACTGGGTTTGTACCAAAGGTCTCGGTACTTTGGGCGGTACACCGGGGTGTGTGCCGAAGGTTGTTTACCCGGAGAGGTCTCCGGAGTACTGGATACACTTGTCTGTTTGTATGTGGTGCGCAGGGGACTGCGGAGGCGACGGACGGTTCGTAGCAGGTGAACCTGGGTCAAGCAGGAGGCTTGATGCCAGTGGAGCGGGGAGCTCCGTCACGGTGGCTGCGAAGGGGTCCAGGTCGGTTCTCGGGTCGAGGTGCACCAGGAGAAGGCAGTAAGTGCGGAGCGTGGCTCTGGGAGAAGGTACTCCAAGACAAAGTCCTCGGAGGCGAGGCACTTCGAAGGGTACTCCGGAAGGAATGACTTCGGAGTATGGTGGAATAAGTCCTCAGCAGAGGCAAGGTGTTCGAGGTGTGCTCCGGAGGGAGACACTCGAAGTTACCCGACGAAGGTCTCAGAAGTCGAGGTGCATCGAAGGCATGGTCCGGGTGAGACTCGTCGAGGAGTGTGCTCGGGGAGAGACACTGCGACGAAGTGCTCATAGAATGCTTCATGCGGAGGCCTTGGACGAAGGAGGGACTTCGAAGGGTGGTACTCCGAAGGTGGGGCTTCGGAGTGTGGTTGTCTTGTGGTACTTCGGCCATGCATGGCTTCGGTACACGGACTGACGGAGTTCGAGCTGGGAGAAGCTGCGAAGCCGTGGTGGTCCACTCCGAAGGTGGTGGTGCGAAGGCCCAAGGGCTTTGACGGCTTCGGCTCAAAACCGTCACTGTATCGAAGGCTATCTTCTGTGAAGCGAAGGCCGTCAGGCTCAAGGCTTCTCACCGAAGCTACCGCACCCCTCGCGTGCGAAGGGGACTTCAGAAAAGTCAAAGACTGCAAAGGCTGACATTGTCTGCTCTGCAAAAAGCTGACATTGTCCCCTCTGCAAAGCTGAAAGAGAAGCCTCCAGAATAAAGTTGACTACCTTTTGTACCCCTCTGTTCTGTAGAGACAAAACCAATGTAAACCCTAGGGGTAAAGTAGTCAATTCACTTGGGTGAATAGTGGCTATAAATATGGGGCCTAGGTAGGTAACATTTAACACTTTGAGCATTTACTGTTGAGCTCCTGTACTAGCCACCACTCTTTGTATTCATCCAGTGAGTTCTTTTATTGTGTTCCTTGTTCAAGCAGCGAAGCCCTGCTTCTGTGTTGTGTTTCTGCTTGAGCTTGTTTGCATACCTCGCTAGTAGTAGTGCACCGAAGCCTGTCTAGGCGAAGTGTGACTTGTGCGAAGTGTGCTTTTCAGTGCGTTTGCTCTGTGTAACAGGAGGCTAGTCTTCGCTGCTTACTAGCGAAGCCCTGATCGAAGCCCGTGGTTCTTATCGTGTCTAAGTCCCTAGCGAAGTCTGTTAGTGTGCGTTTAGACCTTCGGTGTACGAAGCCCAGCACCAGTTGTTATCGCTAAGTACTTGGTCGAAGTCCTCGGAGGGTAGTCCACTCGCGCGAAGGGTGAAGTGCGAAGCCTGCTCGAAGCACCCTGTGTGCGGAGCCTGCACTGACTTGCAGAGTTGTTTTTCGGGGTTGTGGGTGGAGCGAAGTCTGCTTGACTTCAGACTTTTACTCCTTGCGAAGCCTGTGATTCGGAGCCATCAAATACCTCCGAACCTGAACTTCGAAGGGTGTGTTCGAAGCCTGTTCTGCAGTAGACTGAATTAAAACAGAAGGCTATTTTTAGCCTAAAATTTTAAAAGCTCCCATTCACCCCCCTCTGGTCGCCGTTTCTGGTCCAACAATATCTTTTCTATAAATACCCCTCTTCGTTATGTAAGGGGCATTGAATATTTAGGTATTCAATATACATTTCGAACTGCCTCAAGTTATTATCCAATTCGGAGGCTTGTAACAGTCCGCATTAACAAACATTTCATTTGTCAATCCTTCGAGTTTACTAAAACCTGTTAGCGTAATATTTTGCGCCAACAATGCTGATAAGTGTTTGCTGAAGCTCAAGCAAGCAAAGGATGCACTCAAGTTCTTAAAGAAGCTCCTTGGAAATAAGAACTCAAAAGTTCAAATTCTAACACTATATGCGAATTGAATATTTCAAGACTCCTTGTGTATTGAGACTCAGTATGTTGTCTTCTGGATTATTATTTTAACAACGAGAGTTTTAGGTGGATTCATTGCTAAATTTCAGAATTCACTTGTTTTTACTATGCATGTAAATTTTATAAGTCGTTTTTTATTGTGCTTATTCCAGAGTTTGAAAACAACAATCATATGTGCATGGTTTCTGTGTGGACATTCTTGTCTTGTTTGCTGTGCTGATTTGTTGTGCACGGGTGTATACTTTTTCAGGCGCTAGAAACTCTGAGCAAAAATTGTGGGGATGTTGTTTACCAGCAAATCATTGAGCGAGACATATTAAGTGAAATAGTCAAGATAGTAAAGAAAAAGGTGAGGACAATACACTCATGCAGTGCTTAACTACTGCTTTCCTACATTCTTGTGCGTCTGAAATTGATCATCAATTTATGGTAGCAGCCATATTTAAATGCCCGGGAGAAAATATTGAGTTCAATTGACACATGGCAAGTGGCTTTTGGAGGTCCATCCGGCAGATATCCCCAGTATTATGCTGCTTACCAAGAACTCAGGGTATCGTTGTCGTCTGTTCCTTTTATCACGGAATTCAATTGTCTACTTGAACTGTTTCTCTTAACCTCATTCTCTCGTGCACTTTGTTTTGATTCAAAATTATATGTGCAATAACTTTGTCAATTGCTTCCATCCAAACCATGAACAAGATATCTTCCTGCCCTATGTGCAAAATGCTGGTGTTGATTTTCCATCTCGTGAGGAAAACACGGTTCCACTGTTTACACTTCTTCAAACTCAGCCATTAAGGCACCCACAACTATATCCCCTGCCAGGTCAAACCTATGAAGATGCAACCATACAAGCTCCTCTTCAATCTAGATTGTCCCAGTAGATTGTGCATTGCAGTATGCTGACAACTGTAGGAAGGAACCATAGTTATTACTTATTATTACTCTGGTATTTGCCGAAACCATTTTATTTACTTGTTTGTCGGTAATAAGGTTCGCATTTCAGTAATAAAACACCAAACCATCCGTTAGCATCCAAACAATCATCTTTAGCTGAAGCAAAGAAGAGAGAAGAAAACCTAAAAAAGAATATAGGCATTCAGAAGGAGTGTGTTGCTAATGTAAGTTTTATTGTAGCTTGAAAAAGCAGTGCATGGTATGCGTGCGGAAACAGCCGAAATAAATGTTTCATATGAAACAAAATTGGTTGAAGCTCTTCAATTGATGGAGGCCGCACACAAGAAATCTGATAAGGCAGGCATATTTATAAGCTCTTCATATGAGAAACATCGTTGTGGAGGGAGACATGAGTCATATAGAAAGGGACTGCCAGAACAGACCTAAGAATCCCAGGTATTTCCCGTGAGATTTCCTTGTTATAAGCATCATATTTGAATACAAGGTCTCAATTGTAACAGGCGTGGAAGAAGCTATTCAAGATCCCTGTCCCCTCACCTTGATTATAACAGTGCAATATTCTGTTAACAATGTTGTTATCAAGGGACCTGGCAAGCTTAAATTGGTTTTTGATATGCATGTGTTACCTTATACTGTATTGCATTTTTATATCAATGGAACGGTTTCCTAGCTAAATGCCATAATTCATGGTTGTAAATTAAATGGTTGGAGACCAATTGATGTGAATACAAATTTTGCATATTTCTTTATTTTTCCTGTTGATAGAGGGGGACGATCAGGAGATTGAGCTGGGGGTGTTCAACTTTATTGGCGCTGGAGGAGTGGCCTTTGACTATGTATTACACCCACGAGTGTGCTTTTAATAGAAATTTAACAAGGTCAAAGATTTGTTCAAAGATTGAGCGTGTGTAAGGGGTGCACTTGTGCTTGTGTGTGTGTGTGTGTCTATCGTCAATGTAATTGCAAAAAATATATTCACCCAGAATTTCTATCTATTAGTGGAGTGTTTATTAGTTTTCATCTATAGTATTATACTGCCAATTGGTTTACATGTAACTGTCTTGCAGGATTCACTTCCCACATTTCTAGATGAACAGACATTTGAGTGTATCGAGAGGGAGCTTGGGTTTCCTCTTGATTCAATCTACTCATCAATATCACCTTCCCCAATTGCTGCCGTAAGTTTAGGTCAAGTTTATAAGGCACGATTAAAATACTCTGGGAACCTGTTAAGGTGCAAAGGCCTGGTATTGAGTATATTATCGGGCTTGATTTTTATCTACTGAGGGGTCTTGGCTTTCTAATAAATAAATATGTCGACTTTATATCCAGTGATGTTGTTGCTCTCATGGATGAACTTGCTCGAAGAGTTTACCAAGAGCTTAATTATGTTCAGGTACAATTTTGTTGTTCTTGTGAACCTTTTTGCACACAATCTGGTGGCCATATCTGTAGTATATACATCACTACTTTTCCTATTGGTAGATGTTTGTTTGCTTTATTCAGGTTCCACTGCCTGCTAACAGGGTTGCCACTTTTGGTATGAGATTTCTATAGGTACTGAATTCTGAAATTTTGGATGAAACCATTCAATCAATTTAAATTCAAACAAGATAATTCAGACCAATATTGTGAACCCTTCCTGTGAATGCTTCATATAATTAGCATATGACTCTGTTGCTTCAACACTAGACTTTAGTGAATGAGAACTGTGTTATTGATGATTTAAGGGTAGTGGAAACTTTGAATGCAGGAAGGCCAAAATGCAAGGAGGTTTAAGAAGTTATATGCTGACAAGCAAGATGTGTTGGTGCCTGATATATTTTGGGATTACACAAGTTCAAAGGTTCTGACGATGGAGTGGATTGAAGGTACAAAATTAAACCATCAAGCTGCTATTGAAAAACAAGGTTTGAAGGTTCTGGATTTGGTGAACATTGGTATTCAGTGTAGCTTAAGACAACATTTGGAGTATGGCTACTTTCATTCTGACCCTCATCCCGGTAATATATTGGCAACACCTGAAGGGAAGCTTGCTTTTCTTGATTTTGGTATGATGAGTGAAACCCCAGAGCTTGCAAGAGTAGCCATCATATATAGGCCATGTTATTCACATGGTAAACATGGACTATGAAGCGATGGCTCGTGATTATTATGCACTTGATCTTTTGGAACCTGATGTAGATGTTTCCCCAATTGTCCCTACTCTTAAGAATTTCTTTGATGATGCTCTGAACTCAAGTAAGTGAGCTAAACTTCAAGACAAGTGGTTGCTTCACACCATAAATTGAAACCCTATATGCAAATGCTTCATTATATGTAAGTGGCTTCATTCAATTACAATAATGATTGGTTTGCTCTGTTATCCAGGTACAAAGAGGCAATAGGAGGAATTACCAAGAGAATGGGTGCAGGAATGGAAAATTTCATATGCAAGGAGGTTTGCATGAACCATATCTTATAGAAATGTTGAAGTCCAATGAGAATAAATGGAAAAATATTAATGAATAAATTCTAGAAATTCTTAAATGTGTCAGGATTTATGTAGTTTTAAAATGTGCAATAGTTATGATGTTATTTGCTATGTTATTATTTTTAAGTATATTTGCTATAATTTTAATAATATAATAACTTATCGCCTATCTCTTTTGACGTAATTCTGAAATTATTTAATTATCCGCTTCAAATTTAATACAATTGTTGTCTTTTGATTTTTAGAGTAGTGTTATCGTGCTGATGTCAACTTGCAAACATATGCAGTTTAGTAAGCTACCCGCATCTCACATGTTTGCTCTTCCAATTTTTCTTAAGATCTTAAATGCTACCATATATGTTGTTTTTCTGACTTTTGCATAACCACTGAATTCTAGAGTGAAGAGTATACGGTTGATTCATGTCGTCTGATAGTTTCAAGACCACCTGCTGGTATATTCAACTTGGAAATGGTTACGGAAATATAATTGTTGACACGAAAATGTGCCCTCGCAATTGGACCAGTTTGACGATCCAAAAATATCGCGGGACGTTGACGTCGCGTTCCGACAATCCTTAAACCGTGTTAAGGGAATAACGTAGTCGCTAGGTAATCAAATAATATTAATCTAAAATTATTCAATTAACCGAAGTATTGGAAAAATAACTAAAAATGATAAAAACCTAATTAAACCCAACCGGCCAGAACAAGGCCAGTTGGACCGAAGCCTAACAGACGGTCAGACCGGCCAGGTGTCCGGTCAGATCGGGCAGGTGTCCGGTCAGACCGAATTACCAATAGAAACCGATAGAAATCCGTTACGTGGATGAAACGGACGATTCACGAGCGAACCGACAAGGACTTACTGTGATTACGACATGGCGGACAAATGGTTTCCAGTGCAAACCAACAAAGATGTACATGCTATACTAAAACTAGGGCAAAGAAAGTAAATGCGATTCAAGGTAGATAATAGAATGGATCTATTAGGGTTTTGGGGGGCGGTCTCCTTGAATCGGCCATGCCTCTATTTATAGAGGTTGGTCATGGGTTTATGGGCTCTTATCTGAGTTGGACACGGGTTCCAAGTCGTTAAAATCAATTAGGTATAAAATATACCTGAAATCGGCTAACTTGAATCGGATACAAATTTGGCCCGATCTGACCAAGCCCATACGGCCGGTCTAATCGGGCCTACATGACCGGTCAGTCCCGGCCTACATGGCTGATTGGACTGGCCTGTGCCAGGTCTCGACATATTTTCGGTAAAACTACCAAAAAGTGATATTTTTGTAATTTTGACCATTAATACAATTTTTTGCTAACAACACATGCTCCCCTGCGTTTTGGCAAACTTTAGTGAGCAAAAAGCATAACGAGCTATAGGAGATATGTCTCAAATCGGCTTTTTGACACTTCAAGTGTTTTGCCACACACTTGGGAAGTACTTTTTCAAAAAAGTACCATTCAAAGCCCTACGAAATCGCTCTCCTTGAAGTGACTGTAGCAAATATGCATTGCCTAGAGCGATTTTGACGACTCTAAAAGGACCTTCCCAACTAGGCGACCATTTGCCAAATTTTGGGCTCTTAGTTCCTAAAGGAAAAATCGTCTTCCAAACCAAGTCACCAACTTGAAACAATTTTTCTCACGCCTTCTTTTTATAAGTCTAGCTACTCTTCTTTTGTCTCTTTCCATTGCCTATAGAGCCCTTAACCTCTTGTCGGTCACTTCTTCCAAATTATCTTTCAAACGAGTTTCATACTCATCGACCGATATGCCATCTTGCTTAAGTAACCTTAATGAGCCAAGATTCACCTCTACGGGTAAAATGGCCTCTTGTCCATACACCAAATCAATTGGACTTACTTTGGTGGTGCCATGCTTTGCAACTCTACATGCCCATAACGCTTCAGAAAGCACATCATGCCACCTTTTAGGAAACTCTTCAATCTTTTTCTTAATGAGCTTTATCACAGTTTTATTACTAGACTCAGCCCGACCATTGGCCTGAGCACAGTATGGTGAAGAGTTTACCAACTTTATACCATAAGATTGAGGAAAATTGCACATTTCTTTAGAAACAAATGAAGCACCCTAATCTGTAGTAAGAGTTTGAGGGATACCGAATCTATGTATAATGTGCTTCAAGATGAAATCAATTATCTCGTTTTGCGTCATGTTCTTGAGAGACACAGCCTCGGTCCACTTGGTGAAGTAATGTGGAGCCATCAACACGAATCGATGCCCTTTTGAAGAGGAAGGATAAATTTGGCCAATGAAGTCCAAGGCCCAACCTCAGAACGACTATGGTTTGATAATAGGATTGAGTAAAGATGAAGGAGCAATCTGAATATTACCAAACCTTTGACAAGATTCACATCCTCAATAGTATTTAAAACAATTTTTGGTCATAGTAAGCCAATGAAAACCTGCTCTTTTGAGCATCCAACTCATTTTATGGACCGACCAATGAGTACCACAAAGACCTTCATGTACTTCACCCACATCAAGTCTAAACTGATCGGCATTCAAACATCTCAAAAGTACTCCATCGATAGTTCGGCGATACAACTCGTCGTCGAATAATACAAATTTAAACACTTGTCGCCGAACTTTCTGATCAACCCGCTTACTAGGATCTCTCAAATATTTAATAATCAGAGTTCTCCAATCATCCTCGTGGTTTTCCCAAGTACTTGCCAAATATTCATTCGAATTGGCATTCAACTCATAAGTATTAGCTTGCCCCCCGTGTCTCGATACCTGTTGGTGCAAAAGTTACACCAACAGGTTCTCGGTAATCAAGAACGAACAAACAAGAAGTTTGCGCTTCAGGACTAACTCGAGCCTCCGTGAAGGATAATAGCTTAAGTGGTCCGAATGTGTGTGTTTGAACAATTAGTTTTGGATCCCTCTTACAAGGTACAATGGGGGGTATTTATAGGGAAAAAAACATAAGGAAAAGACCTATTTACCCTTAAATTACAACCGACATAGTAGAATCTATTCGGTATTATAAACAAGGTTATACACGATAAAGTGCTGCAGGGTAGATGGATAAGCTGAATATCCAATCAATCACGTCCTTTTGCTTCGAGGCCTCCATCTTCCTTTCGGAGGGTTCTCTAGGGCTTCGCACCGTGGCACCCTCCGGTCGTGACGACGTATGCCCCGAACAGCAGTTCGCCACCTTCGGGGATCCTTGCTGAGCCCGCGAAGGGTTACTCTTTATGTCTGGGAAATAGAGTAATTTCCCCCAACAGTAGCCCCTCGAATACGCCTTTCTGTAATTAACCTGTTTTATAAAGAAGGCAGTATACGAAAAGAACATTTCTAATTTCTGAGGCTTAAAGAGGATTCGAAGATGCAGTGACTTAGCCCAGGATTTTGGACCCAATACTTTTGAACCTTTGTCTTCAAGTTTTTGATACAGTAAGAGAACTCCCTGGGAATGGAACGGTTTCAGAGAGTGAGCGCCGTGACGACGGTTGCGGAGTATCCTCGTCGTGGAGACGGTTACGGAGTACCCTCGTCGTGGAGACGGTTCTGGAGGGCAAACGTCGTGGGGTATCGTCAATGTGACCGTTACGGCGCAAATAGCCGTTACCCTCTGTAAAAAAGGTAACGGTCGATTTCTTCAGCGGTTTATACGCCGTTCCAGTGACCGGACCCACTTGTCGGTGATGGGGGCAGGACCTGCAATGTGAAACCAACCGAAGAGTAGTACTGGTCGCATGGTTATAAAAAGGGGAAAACGAAGATTAACCGAGAGTTTTTACTGCATTCACCACTTGTAATTCACTTTTCCCCCAATCCTCCAAACTCCTCGAACGTTTGAGAGCGATGGCGAGAACTAGCCACACCACTCCCGCAGCGGCCAATACCTTGGCGCAAAGACAGGCGTGGGCTGCTTCAGCAGCAGCGGTAATGGCGGGAGGTCCGAGCGGTGCTTGGCCCAGGAATCCTCGGGCGCTCCGCCCGCCTTCCAAGAAGAAGATTGCGCAAAGCTTCATCATCGGCCAATCTTTGAGCACCGCTGAATCCATAGAGGAAGCAGTGGAGGGGAAGCTGGGAGCTGGAATGAGGACCCGAGTTCCTAGGACAGAATCAACTCCACGACCTCGAAGCGGAGAGGTGGTGGTCTTCGAAGCTTTTTTCGAGGCAGGTCTGGGACTGCCAGCTGTGGATTTCCTGGCAGAGGTGTTGGACTTGTTCGACATAACCCTACCTCAGCTGTCCCCCAACGCGATCGTCCGTCTGGCTGTCTTCGAATGGGCGCTTCGGGCGGAGGGATGCGAAGGCCGCTCCGAAATCTTCGCGGCGACCCACGAGGCCATCTGCCAACCGAATCCTCAAGATGGGCCAGGGGACTCCAAGGTGACGATAGCCTTCGGCAGCGTCAACTTCCAGCTGCAGAAGGAGCATGCTCTCCATTTCCCTGCCAAAGCCATAAACGACCGGTGGTACACGAACTGGATACTTCGGTGGTTCTACGCCGAAGTAGGAGAGGACTCCCCTCTCTCGGGTCCTCTCCAAGAGATCTGGTTCAGGAAGGAGGCTGACATCTCCCCGAACCCTAGCTTGCTCACGACGAGGCTAGGGTTGCTTGCTTCAATGGCCCGCCGCATGAGCATGCGCGACCTGGCCGAGGAGTTCGTCGGGCTTCGAATCCCTTCCCTCGGAGCCAACTGGCCGATCGCAATCCCACAAGCCTCGGAGGAGGACCTTCGAAACTTAGGTACACCTTCTTCCTATTGCATCATATTATATGAACAAATTAATTATACTCATACTTTTTATACCTCTTTCTTTCAGCAGCGCCTCTGGCATTAGCTCCGGATGACATAGTTCGGGCCACCGAACGAATTCTCGGAGCCCCTTCGGTGGCCGAGAGGCAGAGAAGGCTGGAGTTGGTGGGGAGTTGGGAGCGATCCAACAGGGTGTGGAGAGCCCTCGGCATGGAGCCCCCGCAGCTTCCCGACTTCGCCCCAACCGGAGCGGCTGGCCACAAGAGGAAAGCAGCGACCGAGCCCTCCAAGAAAGCCGGTAAACAGCCGCTTCAGAAGAAGGCAGCGAAGCAACCTCCTCACTTGACGCCTGCTTCATCTTCTTCGTCGCCAGACGAGCGGAGCCCAACTCCCGAAGAGGTAGAAGACTCTGAAGGCACGACGGCAGCGGCCTTCGAGGCCTACCTCCTGGTTGACAAAGATATGGGGGAGGTCCCCCCAAACACCTCCGTCAGAGAGGGGGTTAGCGTAACTCCAACGACTCCTCCCGCACCCGCCGCCGTGCCGGTGGAGTCGGACTCTACTCCCGACTTGCCTACACTCGAAGCGGTCCCTGCGGAGACCGTGACTCCGACGGAGGATACCGAGGGCAGGACCTCGGGGGATGACTTCGCCAACATCCTCCAGATGTACGAAGTCTTGGAGGATCCAGCGATCCTTCCTCAAGAAGCTCCCAGAGGTATTTTTCCGAAGCTCCTCCCTTTGGTCAATACTCGCCTGCTATCTGTAAAACACGCTTATTAATCTTGCTATTGAAGTAGGTACCTCTTCGGGTACCGAAGCTTTGGTGGCGCCTGAAGTCCCCGCTTCTTCGGAGACGGTTATCCGAGCGGACCCTTCTGCTCCTCTGGGGGCTCCGAGCCTGGTGGCAGAGAACGTGTCCTTCGGGGCGGACGACGTGCTTCCCTGGACAGAGTTGGCTCCGGCCACGGCCACCTCGACCACCGAAGTCGCCTCCGATAATGTGGTTCCGGCCGGAGAGGTGGTGGCCGGGGGTCGGAGTGCTCTTGCTTCTCCCCCCTTCGTGCCGGGGAGGGGTAAGAGCATTTCTAGCCTTGGCCTTCGTCCTGGCCAAACCGCACCCTCCGTCGGCAATTCGGAGGACGAGGCCGCAGCGGACGACGCCCGAGCTTTGTCTTGGCTTCCTCTACTGGCTCCTTTCGTGGAGCACCGGAGTGGCCTTCGAAGACTCATGGAGCCCCTAGCCAAGAGAAGCCAAGACATTGCTAACTCGGAGTTGATCTCCGTTTTGAGCGAGACTAGGGCTTCGACCTTCAACACGGCCCTCGAAAGGGCTGCCCTTCAGGTATGAAAAAGATACCACAGTTGCTATATATTAATGGTCATAACTTCTTTAGTGCTTACCTAGTTCCTCTTGCAGCAATTTGCCCTTGCTAGAGCGGCAGCGACTTCCAACAAGGTCGAAATTAATCGACACAACCGGAAGGTCACTACCCTCCAGACGGCCCTTGACGACTCCACCGGGAGGTCCCTCAGGCTGGAGGAAGAAGTTTTGGAGGAACGGAAGGCTAGGGCAGCATCTGACGAAGCCCTCGAAGCCCTCTGTTCGTCAGCCCAAGAAGCTGAGGCCGAACGTGTTGTCCTCCGCGCGGAGGTCGAAAAGCTCCGTCAGGATGCAGCTACCTCGAGCGCACAGTTGGTGGAGCTTCAAGGGGCTCTTAGCCAGGCGATGGCCCAAAAAAGTTCTTTGATGCTCCGGGTGGCTGCGGTGGACGCGACTGTTGCGAACCTGGAAGCGGCAGAGAGGAAAAATTCCAGTACTGCTGATCGTACCTTGGAAGCTCTTCAGGGTACGTTGGAGTACTTCGGCACTATGTGCCCTTCGTCCTCTGCCGCAGCCTACGAGCCACTTGACCGAAAGCTGACGAGGATCCAGGTTGCTTCGTCGCTGATGAAGAACTCCAGCATTCGGTACGGGGAGATCTCCGGACAGTGTGCTGGCATCGGGGTCCTTCGTCACCTTGAATCTCTTCGGATCCCTCTTGGCTCGGTTGGAAGCTCGTCCCCTGGAGGCTTCGCGGATGATGACTTGCTGCGGCCATCTTCGGAGGTGGCTTTGGCTTGGGAAGCCTTCTGGTCAGCCTGGAAGACGGACCATAAGGTCGCTGCTAAGGCCTGGATCGACGAGGCTCGCCGGCAGAAGCAAGCTCAAACGAAGCCACCACTCCCTGCTTCGCCAGCCCCTCCGGTTCCTGCTCCACCAGCCGACCCGCAGGTCTAGCCGCTTAGGATCGCTGTGTACCTGTGGCCTTGTAAACCTTTTTTTATTAATGAAAAAGTTATAAACAGTACTCGTCTTGGGTGTTCTGCTCTTTTTTAGGTTTTGTCATGCCCTTCGAGCCCTGACTTCGAACTTCTGGAAACTACCGTCGAGCTTCGAAAGGAGTGGGCAGTCCTTGAGAGTTTGAGACCTTACCGTCGTTCCCATTTCTCTGTTCCTCGCGGAGACGGGGGGGAGGTTACCCTTGAAGTACGAAGGGACGTTTTATCTTATATTAAAGAGGAAGAGAAGGCGAAGAGGTCTTCATCTTCCGAACCTATTGACTGGTCCGACTCGGAGTACCAAGCCGAAAACCCTGCAGAGGCAGACTCCGAAAGGCTCTTGACATGGCCTGAACTTCAGGAGGAGCAGAAGAAACTGCGAGCCTCGAGAAAAAAGAGAAGTACCCGGCCTAAAAGGACGACTTCAAGCTCCGAAGGGCAAAGTAGCCACAGGGGTAGTTCTAGGGGTCGAAAGGGTCTCCGTTTTTATTTGGGTTTAGATAACAATTTTTCTTGATGTATGAGTATAATATTTTAATGTGGAATGCTTCGACAGTATGCCGTGTGACTCCTACCCTCCTACCCCCCTTGTGGGTGGCGGAGCCTTTATCATACAAAAGGGTTCGCTAGGCACAATGATTGTCTGAACACCTGCATGCTTCGAATTTGCATATCTCATCATCAAAGTTTTTAGATTTTTCCACGTATCCTAACAAGTCGGAGCCTGGAATCTGTAGGGTGGCCACCTTCGGCTCTTTTACAGATACTTCGCACCCGGAGGCTTGAAATTCTATTTTATTTAAAGTCCTTAGACTCTTCTACGGATCCTAACAAGTCGGAGCCTGGAATCCGTAGGTTGGCCACCTTCGGCTCTTTTACAGATACTTCGCACCCGGAGGCTTGAAATTCTGTTTTATTTAAAGTCCTTAGACTCTTCTACGGATCCTAACAAGCCGGAGCCTGGAATCCGTAGGTTGGCCACCTTCGGCTCTTTTACAGATACTTCGCACCCGGAGGCTTGAAATTCTGTTTTATTTAAAGTCCTTAGACTCTTCTACGGATCCTAACAAGCCGGAGCCTAGAATCCGTAGGTTGGCCACCTTTGGCTCTTTTACAGATACTTCGCACCCGGAGGCTTGAAATTCTGTTTTATTTAAAGTCCTTAGACTCTTCTACGGATCCTAACAAGCCGGAGCCTGGAATCCGTAGGTTGGCCACCTTCGGCTCTTTTACAGATACTTCGCACCCGGAGGCTTGAAATTCTGTTTTATTTAAAGTCCTTAGACTCTTCTACGGATCCTAACAAGCCGGAGCCTGGAATCCGTAGGTTGGCCACCTTCGGCTCTTTTACAGATACTTCGCACCCGGAGGCTTGAAATTCTGTTTTATTTAAAGTCCTTAGACTCTTCTACGGATCCTAACAAGCCGGAGCCTGGAATCCATAGGTTGGCGGAGCCACTGAACCAATGGTTCGCAGTCAGACCCTTGGGTCTTTGCGAAAAATGCTTGGCTCTACTAGCATCACCGACCTCCTAATGCGTCCATCAGGAGGAGGGGATGTTCGAAGGGAAAAACAACAATTTTCAACCC